>PVJL010000824.1:0-28500 GCA_004026885.1 Lyroderma lyra
CCTCCTCAGACTCTTCCAAAAACTTGAAGAGGAAGCAATACTTCCTAACTCATTCTATGAGGCCAACATTACTCTAATACCAAAGCCTGGCAAAGACAACACAAAAAAAGAAAACTATAGACCAATATCTCTGATGAACACAGATGCAAAAATCCTGAACAAAATATTAGCAAACAGAATACAACAATGCATCAAAAAGGTCATATATCATGATCAAGTGGGATTCATCCTGGGAGCACAAGGATGGTTCAACATATGAAAATCAATCAATGTGATACACCACATAAACAAAATCAAAGATAAAGACCATATGGTCATTTTAATTGATGCAGAATAATAAATTTTTAAAAAGGAAGTAATGGTCATAGGAAACCCTCATATATCAATCGTCACTCTAAGGACAAACACAGACTCAGAATGAAAGGATAGGAAGCAATACTCTAAGCAAAGGGTAACAAGAGAAAAGCAGGAGTTGCCATACTCATATCTGATTGAACAAATTTCAGGTTAAAAAAGATAACAGGAGACAAAGATGGACCTTATATAGTGATAAAAGGCACAATACAACAACAAGAAGACTTGACACTAATTAATATATATGTTCCCAATCAGGAAGCACCAAAATATATAAAGCAACTACTAACAGATCTGAAATGAGAAATTGACAAAAGCACAATCATTGTAGGAGACCTAAACAGATCCTTAACAGCCATGGACAGATCATCCAAACAGAAAATAAATAAAGAAATATCAGCTCTACATGACACATTACAGCAACTGGACATAATTGACATTTACAGGACACTTCATCCACCAAAAAAAGACTACACCTTCTTTTCCAGTGCACACAGAACATTCTCAAGGATAGATTATATGCTAGGACACAAAAGTAGCCTCACCAAATTCAAGAACACTGAAATAATACCAAGGGTATTCTCAGACCAACAAGCTCTGAAATTGGAGATCAACTTTAAAAGGAAGCAGAAAACACCAAACATACATGGAGATGAAACAACATCTTATTAAAAAAACAACTGGATCAGAGAACAAGTAAGAGATTAAAAACACATAGAAACTAATAACAATGAAAATACAACATGTCAAAATTGTTGGGACATAGCAAAACAAGTAATAAGAGGGAAATTTATATCATTACAGGCCTATCTTAAGAAACAAGAAAAATCACCAGCAAACTTTCTAACACCCCATCTTAAAGAACTAGAAAAAGAAGAACAGAAAACACTCAAACTCAGCAGAAGGACAGAAACAATAAAAATTAAAGCAGAGTTAAATGAAATGGAGAGCAGAAAGACAATAGGAAAAATTAATGCTACAAAGAGCTGGCTCTTAGAAAAAATCAACAAAATTGACAAACCCCTGGACAGACTAACCAAAGAATGAAAGGAAAGGACACAAATATCCAAAATTAGAAATGAAAAGGGAGAAATTACCACTGATAACACAGAAATACAAAGGATTATAAGAAAATATTATGAAGGGCTTTATGCCACTAAATTTAACAACCTAGAAGAAATGGACAAGTTCCTAGAAACCTATAGCCTACCTAGGCTGAATCAAGAAGAACTGAATAATCTAAAAGAACCAATCAGTAGTAAAGAAATTGAAATGACTATCCACAACATCCCTAGAGGGGAAAACTCTGGACCAGACGGTTTCACCAATGAATTTTACCAAGCATTCAAAGAAGAAATAATGCCTATCCTCTTCTGACTCTTCAAAAAACTGAAGATGAGGTAATACTTCCTAACTCATTCTATGAGGCCAACATTACCCTAATACCAAAGCCTAGTAAAGACAACACAGAAAAAGAAAACTATAGACCAATATCTCTGATGAACACAGATACAAAAATTATAAACAAAATATTAGCAAATAGAATACAACAATGCATCAAAAACATCATACATCATGAGATTCACCCCAGGAGCACAAGGATGGTTCAATATATGAAAAACAATCAATGTGATGCACCACATAAACAAAATAAAAGATAAAGACCATATGATCATATCAATTGATGCAGAAAAAGCATTTGACAAGATACAACTTCCGCTTATGATCAAAACACTGAACAAAATGGGTATAAAAGGAAAGTTCTAAACATACTAAAGGCCATATATGACAAGCCCTCAGCTAATATCATACTGAATGGGGAAAAGCTGAGGCCATTTCCCCTAAAATCAGGAACAAGACAGGGATGTCCCTGTCACCACTGCTATTCAATATAATACTGGAAGTTCTAGCCAGAGCAATCAGGCAGGAGTAAGAAGTAAAAGGTATCCAAATTGAGAAAGAAGACATCAAATTGTCACTTCTTGCAGATGACATGATCTTTTATATAGAAAATTCCAAAGACACCACCAGGAAACTATTAGAAATAATAAACAAATACAGTAAAGTCATAGGATACAAAAACAAGGTACAAAAACCAACACTCCTATATACAAACAACAAATCTTCAGAAAAAGAAATGAGAGAGTCAGTACCTTTTGCAATCGCAACAAAAAGAATGTAATAGCTGGGAATTAACAAAGAATGTGATGGACTTATACACGGAAAACTAAGAGAGACGTTGGAAAGAAATTGAAAAGGACACAAAGAAATGGAAAGATATTCCCTATTCATGGATAGGAAGACTTAACATTGTTAAAATGGCCATATTACCTGAAGCAATTTACAGATTTAATGCAATTCCCATCAAAATCCCATACTCATACTTTCACAAAACAGATTTAAAAATTATCAGATTTGTATGGAACCACAAAATACCTCAAATTGCCAAAGCAATACTACATAAAAAGAATAAGGCTGGTGGTATCACACGCCCCGATTTCAATGTATACTACAAATTATCAATAATGAAAACAGTATGGTATTGGCAGAAAAACAGAGATATGGACCAATGGAACAGAATTGAAAAACCAGAAATAAATCCACAAATTTATGGACAAATAATTATTGATAAAGACCAAAAAATATGCAATGGGGAAAAGACAGCCTCTTCAGTAGATGGTGCTGGGAAAACTGTAAAAACACATGGTAAAGAATGAATCTGAGCTGTGAACTCTCACAATATACTAAAATTAAATCAAAATGGATTAAAGACCTCTATATAAGACCCAAAACAATAAGCTTTATAGAAGAAAACATTGGTACTAAACTTATAGTCCTAGGGCTCAAGGAATACTTCCTAAACCTGACCTCAAAGGCAAGGGAAGTAAAAGCAAAAATAAATGAATGGGACTATATAAAACTAAAAAGCTTCTGCACAGCAAAAGAAACCATCAACAAGGCAAAGAGACAGCCAACTGAATGGGAGAAAATATTTGCAAACAATACATCTGATAAGGGTCTAATATCTAAAATATATAAAGAACTAATACAACTTAGCAACAAAAAAAACCAAACAACCCAATTACAAAGTGGGCAGAGGACCTAAACAGACACTTCTCACATGAAGAAATACAAATGGAATACAAATGGCCAACAAACACACGAAAAAATATTCAACCTCATTAGCAAATCAAAACCACCTCACACCTGTTAGAATGGCTATTATCAACAAGACAAGGAATAACAAGTGCTGGAGAGGATGTGGAGAAAAAGGAACTCTCTCACACTGCTGGTGGGAATGCAAATTGGTAAAACCACTATTGAAGATGGTATGGCGCTGCTTCAGAAAATTGGGAATAGAATTTCCATATCACCCTGCAATCCCCCTTCTGGGTATCTACCCAAAAAACTTGAAAACTTTAGTCCGCAAAGACTTATGTACCCCAGTGTTCATCACAGCGTTGTTCACAGTGGCCAAGACATGGAAACAACCAAAGTGCCCTGCGACAGATGACTGGATAAAGAAGCTGTGGTACATATACACAATGGAATATTTCTCAGGTATAACAAAAGATGAAATACTGCCATTTGCAACAAAATGGATAGACCTAGAGATCATCAGGCTAAGCAAAATAAGCCAGACCAAAAAAAAAAACCAAGAACCATATGATTTCACTCATATGCAGAATATAAAACTGAAAGCAACAAAGAAAAAACAAACAAACAAACACCTCATTGACACAATCAATAATTTGAGGATTATTTGGGGGGAAGTGGGAAGAGGGCGGGAGAGGAGGGAGTGGGAGCCAAACATATGGTGATGGAAAGGGACCTGACACTGGGGTGAACATGTAATGCAACAAATAGATGATACATTGTAGAATTATACAACTGGAATCTATGTAACTCTTCATAACCAATTTTACCGCAATAAGTCTAACAATAAAAACATTTTTATAAAAAAATATAGTCATGGGAAAGTAAAGCATAGGGAATATCATCAATAATATGGTAATAATTACATTGCCAGGTGAGTATAGACATGGGGATCACTTCTTAAGTTATGCAAACATCTAATCACCATACTGTACACCTGAAATTAATATCAAATAATATTGAATATCAACTGTAATTGAAAATTTTTAAAAGGGAGGAAAATGGGAAGGGCAATAAGTGATCCAAATTTCCAAGTATAAAATGAAAAAGTCGTGGGGATGTAACGTACAGCATAGGGAATATAGTCATTAATACTGTGGTAGTGTGGTACAGTGTCAGATGGTTGCTAAACTTACCATAATGATCACTTCTTTAGTTGTATGAGGGCTGTCCGGAACAATCCAGTCATAAATGCCTCTGTTTTTCATATTACATGGCTGTATACTTTCTGGACAGGTCTCGTCAAAATTTTAAACAAATATGGCATGCACCTAAACTGATATAATGTTGTATGTTAGCTATATTTTTAATGAAAAAAAATAAGTGTTAAAGTCTTAAGAAGAGCATGAAGAATAAACAAATAGGGTTGAGAACAGACCCTAAGGAGCATCATCATTTAGGGAGCTTAGCTATAGCTTTTTCTATACTTAGTATAGAAAAAGTAGCCAGCACAGAAAATTGAGAAGATGGTCCTAAAGCTAAGATACCAAGAAAGAGTGATGTCATGAATGCCCAAGGTGGAGTTTCAACATAGACAAAATTGTCTTTAATCTCCTTAGAAAGTAGACTCTATGATGCCATGAAACGTGTCTGTTTTGTTTACCAGTGCATCCTAGCAGATAGCAAATGGTCAAAAACTTTTCCTGATTAAGGAAACAAACCAACAGTATCAAATATCACACAACGAACTGGGGAAAAAAAGACTGAGAAGTGTCTATTTTATTTATCTATTATTTGACACTTCATGTTTGATGTGCCTGTGTGACACAAAAGATTGCCAGGAAGCAATTAGAGATATTAGTCTGGAGCTCAAAAAAGCTATCTAGGCTACAGATACAAGTGTTAAAGGCTTAGGAAGAGCATGTGGAAGAAACAAATGATATTTCTTGTGCACAGTAGTTTCAAGTGGAATGGTGGGGTGAAAGCAAAATGGGAGTGGAGAATTAATACCAAGAATGTTTACATCAATTACATTTTTACTTTTTTTTTCTGTAGTCATCCTAGGATCTTCGGATCTTTCTTTTTACTTTTTTTTTTAATTTAAAACGGTTTCTTAAAAGTTGATAGAAGGTGAGGAAGCTGCAGCCACCGACACAGCCCATTCTTGGATGAACCTTTGTTACATTATGGAAGGAGGAACCCAGAGCTGTAATGACAAGGGAGAACAGGATGAAAGGGGATTTCTCCTTAGGAGAGAAGGAAACTTGATTTGTTCACCGTGGAATCGCTGGGGCCTAGCACAATGCTGGCCACTTCACGGGTGTTCATAAAGCTTCAAGTTGGCCAGCAGCAGGCTCACAGGGCACTGTCCAACACAGAAGGGCGTTGGAGACTTTCCTTTTGGATTAGGCAGAGACAGCAAAGCAACCTCGCCCTAAACTCACCCACCTTGGTCCGCTTGGAAACGAGGGGCCGGGAGGACAGATAACGCCGCTCGCGACACAAGAGAGGTGGGTGGAACAAGCAAAGCTCCTCCTGCTGACAGGCTTTACTGTCCAGGTTTCCTGATTCCCCCAAGCCCCTCCCAAAGCGTCTCTAGTTACTGGCATGCCTAGGGCGTGCCGGAAGTGACACGATTTGTCGTGCATGATTGACGTAAACAGAGATTGCTTTGCGGCCGGCACGGAAATTGCTTTCCTTTGGGCTTCCGCTCCTGGCCCAAGCGAGAGACAGACTGCTGAGATGAGCGCGATTCAGGCTACGGAGAGGTGAGCGGTAAAGACGGTTAGGGGGTTCTGGATCTCGTTAGGGGTTAGGTTCTCCGAATTTTGAGACATGAAACTGCTTTTTAACAGATGACACTTGTTCCCCTCCCAGGACCTTGCTATTCGTTACTATTTCCGCAATCCATCCTTTAAAACCCCTTTAATTTAATTTAATTCGCTCCCTCCGCTCCCTAGCTTTGTAGCCTTCATCCTGTGGTCTTGATGTGGCCTCTCCGTCTCCAGCTAAGTTAATATGGTGCAATATCCTCATCACGTGACTCCTTTGTATGCCGCCTCTGCAGCGCGTTTCAGCCCTACTTGTCTTGAAAACCTTTGTTGTCATCCACCACGATTTCTCTTCTGATGTTTCACACACCCACAACCCACAAGGGAACTAAATATAATCCGTTTAGTACTACTTGCCTTGCAAAGATTGATAGGTACTGTTAGGCAATAGAGTTCATAATTTGTTTGAGGTTATCAGTATTCCTTAATTAAGAACCTGCATTTCTGAGCATGCCACAGGGAAAATGCTTTACTCAGTTGTTTTCCTCCAATTCCCTGTTTTCCTCACTCCAGGGAACAAGTGATCAAGATGTCACTTTGGAGTAAACTGCACCTATAAAGGTGTCTTCCTTCTGGAGGCTGGTTAGAAATAACGGTGAAACTGACTTGCCTCAAGGGCCACAACAGGTCTTCCACCACCTTACCTAGGCTAGGGTCTGACATTTTTACAGCCTCCCAGAGATCAGTGGAAAATGTAGTACTAATCACTGAAGAGTGTTAAATCTTTTTCATGCAGTTCTGTATGGGTATCACCAACTACTGCTCACCTCTTGGAAGTGATGCCTGACTTCTGCAATCTAAATTTAATGTCTTGACACATTTCCAAAGATGCCCACACTGCTTCCTTTGACGCTCTTCCAGGAGTTGGAGCTATTCTGTGCTGAGAACTGAAGTTATGTTTCAGAGATTATTTAGTTATTTCAAATGCTAATATTTCTCTTTTATCTCCATTTACAGCCTTCTGGCTTTAAGTGAACAGGAAGAACTAGAGGATTTGCCAAAAGACTACTCCTTGAGCACCAGTGAAGATGAGGTGGGTGACAACTGCTAAACGACCTTCTCACGTTCCCTTCTGCCTCAAAATTAGCGTAGACAGCACATTCCTGGAAAGGGAAGGGGTGGTAACATTGTTTATATTTGTTTAGGTCTCACAAATAAATTATAGACAGCTGTTTCATAGCACTTAATTTAAGATACAGTCACTGTCCATGACTTGATTAAGTATAGTTGAGTATACAGACCAAAACACATTGTCCTTATTATAGGATTTCTCTATTTCCCATACTTGGATTTCGATAGTTATTTAAGTGTCTGACTGAAATATATATAATCAAGCTGCATCTTCAACAGATGCTATAGGAATTCCAGCTCTTTATTCTCTTGACAAAACTACTTAAATTGGTTTTTTTAATGTAAGAGTTTCTGTATCAGATCACACTATATATTCCATAGAGAAACATTATTCACATAGCATTTTTCTTCCCAAAACAAGTTAAGATAGTGGCATAACATTAGCTCCCCATTACTAAGGCCTTATGAGGGACTTCCGTTTTTGAAGCACTCCTTTCAGACCTGCACACCAGACCTCATCTGATTCCCCACTTCTTCACTGACTAAAAGAATTAAGAGATTTTACATGGGCTTCAATTTCCAGTCTTTTTCTGCCCCTCATCATTCTGATCGTTCTTCCTTTTCTATGTCTAGGGGGACAGTGATGGAAACCAAAGCATCAAAAGCTTCTGGAAGCAATCAGTTCCCTTGATGGAAAGAAGAGGTAACATTCCCATCAAGTTGGACAGGTTATAATTACCTGATTCCATGAGGTATATCTGCAACTATCATTTATTGAGTGCCTAAGACAACAAACACACAAATATTAGCATCAGTATTAATAGCATATACTTTGGAAACAGACTGTCTAGGCAAAAACTTTTATCCTCTCTGTACCTCAATTTCTTCAACTAGAAAATAAGCTTAATAATAGTATATACTTCATAGGGTCATTGTGACATTTAAATGAGTAAATCTAAAGATCTTAAACCAATCCCCAGCATATAGTAAAGATTATATAATTGATAACTATTACTATGTTAGACCTTTGTGCTTTTGAATTTTTACTAATCCACCCTTAAAGTCTGGAAGCATTGAATAGACATTCCTAATCCCCATTAGAGAAGTTTGTCAACTCGCCCCACAGTAACTCTGCTCGTAATTGGCAAATCCAGGATTCAAATCCAGGTACATTTGAATCCAGGTCCAATATCTTTTCCACTAGACCTACTTCGTATCACCTTGTGTTTTTGAGGGACTCAGTCTACTTTAAGAGATGGTTACACTACCAAGTCCAGGTTAGGACCAGATTTCCTGGTTACTTTGTGACAAAACCTGACTCTAGAAGAGAAATACGTGAAACCAAATCCTTGTTTGAAGAAAGAAGCATTTGTTCCCCAGAAAAAAATGTGTCCATTCCTACTATATTTTGCCTAAATTTCAGGCGGAAATTGGCTGAGAGATCTGAGGCTAGTCTGAAGATGTCAAAGTTCACTGTCAATTCTGAGGGTAAGTTAACAAAGGGAACTATCTGCATGGAGCTTGTGGAGTTCCCAAATAATGGTCACATCCCACACACACCCAGGAACTGTGTTTGATGTGGTTAATTGATAATACCATGAATAGTTACCTATAAGTGGGTGAAGAATGGTTGTCAGATGCCCTTGAGTTTCTTCCATTTCTAGAAGAAAGCCTACAAGGCCATGGTCAAAGGCTCCCACTGGGCTTGATTAGCTACTTGTAGGATAGAGGAACATGAATGAAGACAGTTGCCTCTTACTAACTTAGTCATGTTCATGATTTCATGTTTATTTCAGTTTTCACAGCACTTTGGGTTCATGTAGTCAAATAATCTCTCCTGCTGGAGCTCAAATAAATCAAGTTATTTACTCAAGGGACTGCACCTAGTACTATGTTTCTCAACTTTGTTTCTTTATTTCTCCCCTGGGGAGCCTTTTTTGACATTTTACTTCCTCACTGCCTCCCTTCCTCCCTCTCCTCCCCCACCCCCCACCAGGAAATCAGATACTAAGGAATACAGTTTTGTTGGATAGGATTGAGCTTTGGAGGAACACAAAACTTTGTAATATCTAATAATTTTTTACCCCCTCCAACCAACTTTCACCCCCCCTGGGTTGGAGAGTGATATCACCCCTATTAAGAATACATGACCTACTAAATAACTGAGTTGGGATTTTAACCTGATACCAAGTGGAGATGCCAGATCTTTTTCACCATATTCACATATTCACAACTTAGGCAGTTTGGATGAGTTATATTCTTCTAATAATTACCAATGGAACCTCCTAGAACAGCAGTGCCCAATCTTTTGCTTCCCTGGGCCACACTGGAAGAAGAATTATCTTGGGCCACACATTAAATATACTAACACAACGACAGCTAATGAGCTAAAAAAAAAAGTTACAAAAAAATCTCATAATATTTTAAGAATTTGTGTTGGGCTGCATTCAAAGCCATCCTGAGTGCCTGTCCTGGCTTATTCAGTTTCTACTATGTATCCACTTCTACTGAATTTCTAGTATGTATCAGTTTTAGGAACAGTTTAGCTACTGGGTTATAAAAAAGAGTAAGACACTGATATCATGGAGTTTACATTCTAGGTGGGGGAGACGGTAAGAGAATTAAAACAGAAAAATGCACCAAAGTGACCAAATGGCTGCTTTAGTTTGGCTGGTCACGAGAGGTCTCTGAAGAGGCAAAATTTATTCTGAGATCTGAATGACAAGAAAAGTCAATGATGTAAGGAAAGGAGAAAGCATTCCAGGCAAGGAGGCAGCTAGTGCAAAGGCTCTAAGGAAGAAATAGGCTCAGCATATTTGAAGAATTGGAAGAAGGCCCATGTGACTGGAGCATAGTAGATGTGGGGATGACATGAGGTTAGAGAGACAGATCAAGATCCTGTATGGGCACCAGATACCGTAGGGTTGTGTCCTTTAAATCAGTGTAATCAGCCATCCGTATCCTTGGTTTTTACATCCTTGCCTTCAACCAACCACAGACAGAAAATATTCAACAACACCAAAAAAAAAAAAAAAAAGATCTCAGGAAGTCCCAAAAAGCGAAACTTGAATTGCCACACACTGAGCAGTAGGCTGAATCTGTGCGAATGAAATTATGTGTAGGCATACCCTATAAGTTACATGCAAATAATGTACCATATTACATAAGGGACTTGAGCATCCTTGGATTTTGGTGTCCACAGGAGGTTTTGGAGCCAATCCCCCATGGATACCAAGCAGTGACTAATTCCAAATATAATGGGGAGCCATTGGAAGATTTTCAACAGGATCATGACATGCTGTGGTTTACATTTTCAAAATATCACTTTGGCTGCTATGTGAAGAATGAGTTGCAGTGAGGCAAGGGTAGAAGCAGAAAAACAAGAGAAAAGCAAATACCATTTTTTAAATAAATAACTTTCTCCTGTCTTGTACCCTCCAGCATGTGAGAATGTAGGAAATTGATGGTGTCACTATGTCTAGCTATGGAAGTAAAAGAATTATTCCTGTTTTCTTGCACATTTGCCTGCCTGCCAGCATTTTCTATTTAGGCATCTCCCTATGTGATACTGAGATTTTGACTTCTCATTCTGACAAGAATGTTTGGCCTTTCTGCAGGATCAGGAGAAAAGCTAGTCTTTTCAGATCTGCTTGAGTCTGTTAAAACTTCATCCTTATTGGCCACTGTGAAAAAGCAACTGAATAGAGTGAAATCAAAGAAGACTGTGGAGTTACCCCTTAACAAAGAAACGGTTGAACGGGTGAATTAGAGAGAGCGTGGTCCAGAAGGAAAAACAGGATAAGAAGAGAAGAAAGGGGGAAGCCTGAGAAATGGGAGGAGGTAAGTTGTGATTGCCTCACCACAGAACATATTAAAACAATCTAGGGGAAAGTGCAGTCCTGAGAAGTAAGCAAGAGCTAATCTCTAGCATTCTGATTCTTCCTTGGGCTAAGAAGCATAGGGTTCTAATTTCCCGCTAGTCCTTTGCGTTTGATGGCCTAATTTCATGGCTCTTTCCTTTTGTGTATCTTGCCTGTTTCAGATTTACAGAGAAGTGGCATTCAATTAAAACCTCACCGGCCCTCTCCAAATGGGATCCCATTGTTCTGAAGAACCGGCAGGCAGAGCAGCTAGTTTTTCCCCTGAAGAAGGAGCAGTCAACCTTTGCTCCCATTGAGCATGTGCTTAGTGGCTGGAAGGTAAGTACAACTCAAGGAAACTGAACCTTGGAAGGTGAGATTGCACAATGTTGACGTTGCAGTTTGCAGCTGATTTGATTGGATATGTTAAACCAAAATCCAGCTGCAGTCATTGTATTTTATCAGTCAGAAAGGGAGAGAAGTGGATGGCAAGATTCATTGTCATTCATGCAATAGCCACTCACAGTGGTTCTGTGATCACCCCTATCAATTTGTAGCTCACATGGTTATTTCTTTGTTTTCATGTTAAAACATCTGATTGTCAGTAGAGAAGAAACAAATGTTTTCTTTTTTACACTCCAATTTTTTTTTTTTTTTTTTTTTTGTATGTGAGTAGCTCCCTGGCCGGGAATCGAACCCAGGCTGCAGCGCTGACAGCGCCTGCGCCGAAGCCTTAAGCCGCTACACCACCAGGGAACTCCTACACTCCAATTTTTAAAAATCTTTTAAAACCACATTCTGATCTGAAGAAAATCAGGAACTCAGCAGCATCACAGATACCTTAGTATGGATATGTGAGCAGCAGAACCAAAGTTTGCTTGTAAAGGAATACCACATTAAAATATAACATATTGCTAGTAATGAGTAGAATTTTAGCAAGTAACACATTATGACTGAGCTGCAGAAAATAAAAAGATATTTTAGAAATGGGTTTTCCAAACACTGATCCCTGGCAAATTTTTCATCCACGTAAAGCAAAAGGATAATTGTGAATATGGTGCCAGGTTGCCAGCTCTTCTTTCTTATGAAGCTATTCTTTCCACTTGAATGGTGTTGAAATAATTTTTCTTTTATGAAATGATGGTGGTACCAAAGGTTGGGGTGGAGGGTAGAATGCTAGTTATGCCTTGGCAAAATTAAAAGTTGGTAATCTTCTGTCAGTCCCTAAAATCTCAATTTTTAGTTTAATTTAATTTAATTTTTAGTTTATAAGCAATTGCTTCAGAACAGCTAGCCTTTCTTTTCCAATACACCATTGGTTATGGAGTCTATAATGGAACGTTCTGTCTTACATAGAAAAATAGGCAAGAATAGCAGTGCCCAAACCAAGAATAAATGGCCCTCTTTAACCTTTTCATCTGCTTTCTAAAAATCTAGGAATGATAATGTCCTGTTTGTTTGGGACTTGAAATAATTAAAGCTAATCAAAGTAAACGTGGCTTACTGGCACAGCTAGAATTGAGCAAGTAGTTGATTATTGTGGGGATAAGCTCTATTTCAGCCATTCTCTTCCTAGGGTGCTTCCTTTTCCACAAGAAAAAGAGATCAGTATTAAAGTGTGGCTGCAGGATGGAAGGAAGACTTTAGGGGAAAAAATAAGAAGTAATATAATTTGTAGGATTCAAAAATGAAAGTATAGAAAATATGTAGTGAAAATTCTGACCCACCCCTGTTTCCCATCTGCTTATTTTCACCTGGAAGTAACCACTTCTGTAAGGTATTTTTAATAATTGTTAAGAGTTTGACTGATACATTTGTATTTACTTAGTATTTGTCAAAAAGAGCAGTAGTATGCTATTACACACTCTCCTGCACCTTGCTTTTTCCAAATGATATTGTAATCTTATAGATTGCAGGAAAATGCCAATATGGTGGATGAGAAGGTTGCACTAAGAATGGTACAACCTCTACTCTCCAGGAACTTCTTGTGTAAGACAGAGTGGCCCAGAAGCTGTACATTGAATCTACTGGACTATTTCATGCTATGATTACTTTTTGAGAAATTACACCAGTGTGGCAACGAGAAATAATGAAATGCTAAGGTCAGGATGTGCTTTCTAACTAGCATCTCACAGTTCTCTTCTTACAACTTAAGAGTGCCAAGTACCAAGGACTAGTGATATACTAGTATTTTTGGAGGTTAAGAATCCAAAAGGTCAAAAACTATAGTTTTGGTCCAGCTTCCTAAAATTCCATTGGACTTTAGCCGAGAAGAAGTAAATGGGATAAAGTGTGCAAAAGCATTTATAAATTGCAAAGTGCTAGAAATGATGCAAGGTAACTTTTCCTCCACCCCCTCTCCTTCCCTCCACTATCAGCCTACATACACTTGCATGGGTTTGCCTCAAAACTAGTTTCTTGATATGCCCTCAGAAGTGCAAGAAGAGGGGTCCCATTGCTAGAAAATGCTGTCTGCCCCTACTGGAGATTGGCAATTCACAATACTCACTAGCCTTTTAAAGTCTATGAAAAGGTAGTAAAGAAAACCCTTTGACTTCTCTAACCTGGAGTGTGCAAACTGACGTTATCAAAAATCAAATGAATTGAATTTTATTTTGTTTAGAAAAATGAAGTAAATCTTATTAGCTAATAAGGAACATACTTTGGGAAGAGCTGGTCTCCACTGCTATCTGTGTTCTTCCACTTTCCCTTACTGCAGTATTGAAACTTTTCTCAAAGGCCATTGGTGAGGGGCCTCCCAGTTACCATATAACTCTGAGTCTTCAACCTCTGACACTATTGACACATCACATTGTTAAAAACTCTCCCTTTGGCTTCTATGACATATTCCTGATTTTTATCTACCTGGCTTTTCTTAATCTGTTTTATTCTTGCCCTGTAAATTCTATGACTTGTCACTCTCAACTCCTGCTTCTGAGTGCCAGTCCCAGATTCCATATATTTAGCAGGACTCACCTGGGCCTCCCCTTTATACCTTAAATTAAATACAAAACAGAGTAAGCCTGTCATTTTTATTCTGCAAACTCCCAAATGCTGTACCACTACCTTCATTCTGTAACTCAGTCAATAGCATAACTCAATACTCCAGTCACTTAGGTTGGAAACCTCAGCTCTCTGATTCCTCCTTCTTCTGTTAACTGCTACCTACCCTCAGCCCAAACAGTGGGCTAGTCTGTAAATTCTGTCTCTGTAGTAGCTCTCAGATCCCTGGTTCCTCTTCTCATTTTCATTTTTAACCTTTTATTTGGTACTTTACATATATCCCCTTACACAATCACCAGGATTTTCTTTCTGAAACATAACTAATTGTCATTCTTCTGCATAAAATCCTTCAAAAGGCTGTCCACTTATAGGATGAGACAGAAATACCTAACTTTTAGCTTCACTGGACAACACATTGTTCCCTTACACACATCTTCTTTCCACATATGTTTTTGCTTATATTCATCTCTCCATTTGGCCCCCTTTTTACAGGATTGTACTTATACCTCTTCTACAAGCCTAACCCACCTCCTAATCAGAATTAATGGTTTCTTCCTCTGTGATTACTCCTATGAACTAACATAACCTATTATGTTATTAGTAGTGCATGTGTCTCTTTCCTCTGAAAGGCTATGAGCTCTATGAGGACAGGAATGATCTTAATCCATTGTGTATTCTAGCACCTTGTGCAAGTACCTGGAATGTAGCTGCAGTCAATAAATGTTTGTAAATTCAATTCAATTGGAGGGAGACTATAGCAATGTAATATAAATCACTTTGTAGCCTGTGATTGATCATTGCCGCAAATACTAAAAATGAAAGAACATGTACCTTTACTATTCCATAGAACAGGTTTATGATTAAATCAATAGTACCATGTAACGTGATGTGTGTTTGTGCATTTGTCGAGATATTTGTAAATTTGATATGATGTATATGATTTGAAGAAAACGACATATAATATGTGTGAGGCTCAAAACTAGCTCTGTTGCCTAGGGTTATTTTTGTGCCTTGGCACATAAGATAGGACTGGCCTGATTATTTTAGCCATCCTCACAATATCAGTCAAGCAACAAATGAGGTCTTTGATTGACATGTGAAGTAACTATTTCACAGTTCACGTGTTTCATACACATAGACACTACCTAGCATGCAAAGTTAACTGGAGCCTGAGGAATTGGAGCCAAAGTTAGAACATGACTGGAGTTAAATTTAAACTGTCAGGAAGCAGGCTAATTACATGAAGGTCATTTTTAAAGGGACTGTCGTTCTGTGCTTATCTTAAGACCTAGTCTCTCCTTTCCTCTACAAATATTTTTAAAAGGAGGCTTAATATAAATCTGAGATTCCTAACTATAGTATTCATAACACAGGGACCATTTTATTTTGCGACTATCAAAACTGACATTTGGTACTGCTTTTCCTCTGTTCTGCCATCATGTACCTTAAGGACATCCTGTTTTGATTCTTAAGATAATGGCATTCTCTTTCACATATGTTGATAATCTTAACACAGATCCCCTCAGTAATATTAGAGAGGAGCCTCAGAGTTCTCTTGTTGAAGTTGTCTTAAATCAGAATAAAAGAAGGCTTTATCTACAGCTGGGCAGCGAACTTGGGACCCCTTTTCTTGCTGTAACAACCAATCCTATCAAGTTAGTGATTCCAATAATGGTGTCAAAGGATGGTCATAGGACTGGAAAGAGGGATACTGTAGGAGCATGACTTAAGACTCAGAATATTCTGTTACCTCCTTAAGGCAAGAACTCCCCTGGAGCAGGAAATTTTTAACCTCCTCCATAGGAACAAGTATACCGTGACAGATCCTTTACTGACTCCCATGGAAAAGGCCTCTCTCAAAGCGATGAGCCTGAAAGAGGTAAGTGTGATAGGCCCTTTGATACCCCCAGGTGTGTTCTGTTTCTCCTGGAATTTGCCCTCAAGCCTAGGAGTCACTATAAATGTCATTCTTCTGTAGGCTAAGATACGCCATCAAGAGCTTCAGAGGGCCCGGGCCCTGCAGTCCTACTATGAGGCCAGGGCTCGAAGAGAAAAGAAAATCAAAAACCAAAAGTAAGGAAACCCCTGTGAACTGGCCTTGGGTTCCACAAAAGAAAATGAGGTGGCTAATCATGAGTCCTTAGGAAAACACCTTTAACATGGCAATTGAGGTCATATAGAAGAGGTCTCAAATAGCAGTGACAAGCCTTTTTTTCCCCCTCAGATTAAACTCATAGAGGTTTGCCTGCTTCACTAGTGCCCTATCCTCTGGCTTTGGCTTTCCATCTTAGTTGTGCTAAAAAGAGGACTGTTCAATTACTTTCTCTCCTTTCCAGGGCATGACAAAGTGGTTCTGCAAAGTAAGCTCTGAATTCTACAGCTGTTGAGGCCAACACAGCTTTCTTCCTGCCTTTATGCTTCTTGGGAACTTCTTCTACTCTTCCCTGTGCTATGGTAGCAGAAGGACACTTTGTTCTGCAGAGTTCTGCCCCTAGGGGCTGCAGGGAGCGAGAGGCCTGGAAGTCCTGTCAGGACTCAAACTAGTTCTCTCTAGTCAGCTAGCTCTGTGATATCCATTCTAGCCTCTGTATAGGGAAACTCGTTGCATAGTGGAGACACTTTTGTGTGTGGCCTCAGTGTTTCTGCTAAATCTTTTCCACCATACCTCTCTCATTGCCCCATAGGTATCACAAAGTTCTAAGGAAAGGAAAGGCCACAAAAGCCTTAAAAGAGTTTGAGAAGCTTCAGAAGGTCAGTCCTCTTGCAGCATTGGAAGAACTGGAAAAACTCGAAAAAGCCAAAATGATGGTAAGGCTGCCTCTTGCCCTACCCCTTGAACCAACTTGAACCAGCAATAAGGATTTCACTCTGCCCTTTCTTTCCAGGAACAAATGAGCCTTAAGCACCAGAACAGTGGAAAATGGGCAAAATCAAAGGCAATTATGGCCAAATATGACCTGGAGGTAAGAGATCATCAGGGTGAGAGAAGAGATGGAATTGGGGGAAAGAAAGAAATGGTTGGGTAAGAGCCATGAGGATAAATGGAAAACCAGGAATCTAAAAAGGCATCAGAAAATCTCTAAGGCAGGGAGGAAAATAACAGGAACAAGGTTGGAAAGGAGAGGTGAAAGGGAAAGAGCATTGAAGGCGAGTCCAGTTAAAGTGGAGAGGAGCTTTCTTCTCCTTCCCCCTCTTCCTCCCCGCCTACTTCCCCTTCCCTCCTACTGTACCCCTCGTTAAATTTTGACAGGGCACCAGGAGTTGTATGGGGTCACTTTGGCCCACAAGATGGGAGGAAGGAGAGAGGTCATAGAGGAATCCCAATAGGGGATCCAAAGAAGTGGTGGTAGGATGCCCCCAAATTATGATTGAACCATGAGGTGATTCAGGGTAGGGGACTGGCTGGAGACATAGACAGTGGCAAATGAAAGTTGTGACTATGTGTCAGGGTAGGCTGGTGGTGGTCCAGACAAGTTTCTAGCAGGCCAGCGTCAGGCTGGAGCTGGCAAGGGGTAGCAGACAAATGAGAGAGCAGGAAAATCAGAGCTTTTTTAAAAATCATGTTTCACATTTTGATTCCTTAAGAACAAAGAATTTGTGTTTCATTTTATTTCATACCTATTAACATGGTAGTATATGTGCAGTTTAAACAGGAGGCACCAGTAAGAAGTACTTAAGTCAAATTGAGAGTAGACAGCTTTAAGAAATGGACCAGAAAAGGTGTTATTGTGATCAGTAATGACAAGGCGTGCATGCAGTCACTTCTTCCTCCAGGCTCGCCAGGCTATGCAGGAACAGTTGGTCAGAAACAAAGAACTGACGCAGAAACTCCAGGTGGCTTCAAAGAGTGAAGAAGAGGATGGAGGTACAGAGGAAGAGGGTGACCTCCTTGTCCCTGATGCAGTGAATGAAACACAGATGACTGCAGGTGAACCATACCCCTGGATGATCAGAAATCACTCCATTGACACAAAAAAGTCCAAGATGCAGAGGGACCCTGAACAACTTCCAGAGCCTATAGCCAATGAGGCTTCTGAAAATGAGGGAGAAGAAAAACCAGTGGCAGAGGAAGAAATTTTGTTAAAAGAATTTGAGGAAAGGCAATCGCTTAGGAAAATGTCTGGGCTCAACCAGGATATCGAGCTAGTGGGCAGACAAGAAAGAAAAGGTAAGTTGTAGTAGACTGGAAGGGAGAGCTGCCTGCTTAGTGCAAGTGCTATAGACCGTCTGAGGAAAACTACCACACACACACTGCAGAGTGACAAGGCTCTAGGCTTACAAGAGAGTACCATGGGTCCCTGAAGAGAAAATAGATGATCATAATTACCATTTTTCTTCAAAGGCATTTAATAAGCAGTCATCTGAATGGCTGCACAATGTGTGTTCTGACACATTATGCTTTTGTGGGCTTACAGTCTTCAGGAAGTCAAGACTAGCTCAGGGCAGAAGTTAACAATACTAGTAACCACAAACCAGAGAAAAGTGCATTTGTGGGATGGCATATCTGAAAATCATTCATACCCACAGGCACATAGGTAGATTTTGAGACATTAGAAAGTGTCTTCAAATTTTGGGTGCAGTGTTCTAGTTCATTTATAAAATAGGAATGACATTTTTAGCACTTGGTAGATGCTAGTCGATATGTGTTATGGGGTGAGACTGTCTGGACAGTAATGAATGATTCCACAAGGTACATGGCAAATTAGAATTGGTACCTTGTACTCAGACTCAATTTGCATATTATATTTTCTACCTGTTACCTTGAGTTTTTACATTAACAATGTTAATGCGCTTGAAACAGGTCAGAGAACTCCTGTTCTGGGAACAAGGCAGGGAACTACCCACATTCAGAATTGCCTGGCTATCTAGACAGTTTCAGATCTGATTCTGTTTCCTACAGGAGTGATGTATTTAGATGACAACAAGAATCTGTGTTTCCATGGCAAAAAATTACTTCAGAAGAGCTATCATTGAGACTATTTACTGGGCGTTTTCATCAGAGAATGCTGGGATTAATAGTTAACAAGCAAGGGAGTTCCCTTTTGGTGTAGTGGCTAGGCTTCAGCACTCTCAATGCTGCCACCAGGGTTCGATTCTCAGCCAGGGAACTACCCCCCCAAAAAATAGTTAACAAGAAGTCACTTCTGAAAGGATTTTGGAGTGTAACACTATAGACCAAGATTCTGAAGCAGTCTCTTTACAACCACAGGACATCAGCTGCATCCTCCTAAGCCCCATCAAAAGCTGATCATCTAGCTAAATGTACAGAGCAGCTAGTTGTGGTATGAAAGGTGAATTTGGATTTTCTTTCATGATAAATAGAATGTTACCAAACCTTAGAGGAAATAGTGGGAAGTCATGGACCCCAAACAAAATGGGCAAGAAAACTTGACATGTAAGGAATAAACATATATGTGTCCAAAGGCCAGATCTCAAGTAGCTTCTTCCAATGACTTCAAACCAAAGCTAGAGAGCAGGATGAACTTGGGAATAGAGGCAACTTGAGTCAATGCAGAGGACAATTGAGAAATGTGTCACTGCCATGTTTCCCTAGCATTCTCAGAAACTAGTGGTATTTACTCAGATGTTGCTGGTGACTGGAAAGTGTGAGCTACTTGACTCAACCACAACAGATTATGAAATGCTGCTTTAAGACAAAACAATGCTGGATAAGATTTTTACAAATAGGACATTAAAATGTAAATTACAAATAGTAAATCATAATTTTTAGAAATTACAAATAACAGATTACAATGAAATTGTATTCAGAAGATACCTGTTAAAAAGACCTTTTTTAAAATTTGGAACTTAGGGCTAGCTCCTCAAGCAGGGTTTACTGTACTGGGAAATCAAGCCACAGTTCCAGTTATACAGTGAGTCATTGACAAAGTAGGACATAGGACCCAGGACATCTTCTTCCCAGCATGCTGCTTTTAACTATTCAACTCCATTGCCTGCTACTTGACAGGTAATGATTAATGAGTTCTCCAGGAGATCCTGGGAATGGAGACAGCTCTTCATTGGAATACCTGTCATGGTGCCTAGCACCCAACAAATGCTTGTTGTTGAGAGTGCTCAATAAATGTTGGTTAATATATAGGCAATAAAGGTCACTTCCAGCCTCCTTTTCTGACAGCTTTTATTTCTTCCTCTAGATTCTAGCAGCCAGGAGGTGCTGTCTGAATTGAGGGCACTGTCTCAGAACCCCAACAAGGAAAATCATCAGTCCAGGAAGCAAAATGTGAGTTCAATGACAGTTCTGCCAGTCTTGAGGGAAAGACCTACTGGGGAAGAAGAGGAACCCCTCTTGTTGCAGAGGCTGGAGAGAGCAGAGATACCAGAAAAGCTAGAGAAGCTGGGAAAAGAAGGATGCCTTCAAAATAAGGAGCTTCCCAGACCTGCATTAGAGGGCAACAGTTGAAAGGAACCCTGATAATCAGCCTGGTGCCCCCAGGGAGAAAAGGAAGGAGCAAATGATTGACATACAGAACATTCTAACCACAAAATCTCCCTCTGTGAAGTCTTTGGCAGTCCCCACGACAATAGAGGAGTTGGTGAGCAGAGCCAGGGTCGCGGGCCATTGTGGGGGTCAAAGCTGGTACAGAAAGTGCCATTCTTGGGGGTTCCCTGGTGGTGTAGTAGCTGTGTTTCAGCACTCTCAACGCCACAGCCTGGGTTCAATTCCCAGCCAGGGATCTATCCCCCCCCCCCCAAAAAAAAGTGCCATTCTTGCACAAGGATTAGGATCTGTGAAGTTCTGTTACGCTGAAAGCATATTTCTGTAATTGAGGGGCCTAGACTAGTAGGGGGCCAGGCTTGCCTTGGTGACAGTTTGATAGATGCAAATCTGTGAGCGCCACTGAGACTCACACATCCTAAATCCTGAGCCACCAAACCCTCCCTGGGGTGACTGTAAAATTGTCCTTAGAGGAAAAAGGGAGGCATTCAAAGCTCTGAGAAGATTCCAGGCAGGACAACTCAAAGGTGAGTCGTTGAGCTCTTGCCAAGGTCTTGCTCCACTCAGTGGGATCTCAAGTGGTCCAAGACTTCTCAATTAAGTAATTGACACTGCTCAAGTGAGGAGCCCTGGCCTGTCTATTCAGGGCTATAAACTGGAGGATGCCTGCACCCTGGCCAAGCCACTTGGAGCTTCTCCTAACATAGGCCATTCATTCCTTCACTCTGCACCTTCCTTACTGAAAGTTTAAAATTGTATCATATGAAAATGAGCTGAGGGAATTTAACCTAGAGAGAAGAAAATTGGAGCATAATTGGCTATCAATAGGTTTGTATTTGCAAGACCATCATTTTTCAGTGCTTTCCCCCTAGGGGGCGCTAAAATGTCACAACCCAAAATTAAGAGTTCTTACTTCCAACCACCACTCCTAAGGCAAGCCAAGCCATAGCTACAGAACCCCCTAACCACAAAATCTCCTTCCCTGAAGTCTTTGGCAGTCCCCACAAAAATAGAGGAGTTGGTGAGCAGAGCCAGGGTCTTGGGATATTGTAGGGGATCAGAGCTGGTACAGAAAGTGCCAGAAAGGAGATTTTATAGTTAGGAGGTTTTGTAGCTCCTCCTTCCCCGCAACCTCTACCCCTCTGTTCTTACTCTTGTTTCTTCCCAGGAAGATGAACAGGAACAAGATCAGAGGCAAATGATAAAGGAAGCTTTTGCTGTGGATGATGTCATCAGAGACTTCTTAAAAGAGAAGAGGGAAGCTGTGGAGTCGAGTAAGCCAAAGGACATGGACCTGACTCTGCCTGGCTGGGGCGAGTGGGGTGGTATGGGCCTGAAGCCCAGTGCCTAGAAGAGAAGAATAGGGAAGAAAGCCTGTCTGAAGGGCACCAATTTCTCCAACTCACTGTCACACGTCCTCCCTGCTCTTTTGACTAAGCCCTCAATGCTCTTAGAGGTTCTATTATTCTACCTTCCAGGTTTCTCATTAAAGCCCCTGAAGGTCCTCCAAGAAAAGACAAGAATTTGCCAAATGTGATTATCAATGAGAAGCAAAACATCCGTGCAGCAGCTCACCAGGTGAGGGATTCAGAGCTCTTTAGCTGTTTCTTCTTTGATGCCTAGCTCTCTTGCTTGGGAGAAATATTCTAATGCTCTGTGTTCAAGAGGGATGTGTGATCTTACCAGAGTCAAATCTATTTTTGTTTTTACTGACTGGCTCTGATATGAATAATTCAAGATTGACTCTGTTGTTTAATTACTGACCAGGAAGGTGGTTAAGATTTAGGATACCCCAGATAACACTGATGCAAATGAGTCTCACCAAATAAATAATTACTGTTCTTCAGGCTAGTATTTATAGTCAAGGTAATTTACAAAGGTTATAAAGTTTGAGCTGCAGCTTAAGAAAAATGAAGACAAATGGGTACTTTTTCAATGTGGTGAGAAAATTTTAAATTATGTCATATGATAATGTGCTCGGGATGGTTACCCAAGAGAGCAGCAAATTTGAGCAGTATCATGGTCTTCAAGTATATTGAAGGCTGTTATATGGAGTGGAGTCACATCAAACAGAAATTAGAGGAAAGGCAGAGTTCAATTTAAGCAAAAACTTCTTACTGGTCCAGAGATAATGGGTTCTCTGGGAGTATGAGCATGGATAGAGGACTCAGTAATGAGATTAAACTCAGTGACCTTTATGTTCTCTTCAATTCTGCAAGTCTGTGACCCTAAGATATGTCTCCAGCCAGTATAATATTGAAATGAGTTGTATTTTTTCTTCTGAAAATGGAGGTGGTCTATTGAATAGGTGCAAAAGAGAGATGAGAACATAACATTTCAATAACACTTTATTGAGTTTATTTTGTGACCCACTCAATGCAGAAATTGAATCGTAACCATTATAATCCCAGTTGAGGCTACATAACAAGAAAACAGGCAATGTACAGGCAGATATGGGATAAGATGTAAAAGACAGGGAGTGCTTCACCAAGCCAAGAGTTTAGGTGAAGAGCAGAGTATGGATCTCAATGAAGATCACCCTTCCCTTCCAGGGATCGTAATCTTACTTGTTTTTTAATACAATCACAGCAAACTGGCAAATAGTTTTTTTAGAATCTTCCTTGATTTTCCTCATCTTTTTTATAAACTATAGACTACAGGCCCCAGGGTGCAAAAAAATAAAGTGTAAATCCTTCCGAAGATACTCTTCCCAGGTGTTTGTTAGTTTGTTTGTTTCCTTTGCCCTGGGTGACATGTACAAATCTAGCTGTCAACCTCAAGTAGACATTCCCTTAGCCTAAAGAGAATCTGTGTCCTTCACTACCAACAGGACCACCTGTCAGTACTCAGCTTCTCTTGAGGGTTCCACTGAGTATCTCCAACGACTGCTAATTGTTAACTTCCCCATTTTTCTACTTACATCTTTTTACTCCTCTTTGGCCATTGGCGAAGTGTTGCAGGGGTGTCCAATCTTTTGGCTTCCCTGGGCCACACTGGAAGAAGAATAATTGTTTTGGGTGACACATAAAATACACTAACAATAATGATAGCTGATGAGCTTTAAAAAAAGTCACAAAATATTTCATAATGTTTTAAACAAGTTTACAAATTTGTGTTGGGCCACATTCAAAGTCATCTTGGGCCACATGCGGCCCACAGGCGACAGGTTGGGTAAGCTTGGTTTAAAGGATTCTTTAAATGTCTGAAGGTAGTACCGTGGTGGAGTGGAGAAGAGTACTGGGCAAGAAATGAAGCCTGGGTTCTGTTCTTCCTTGCTGCTCCTAATTTTCTTGGGTACATTACTTCCTCTCTCTAAGCCAAATTCTGGGGCTGAGGGAGATGACTTTTGCCATTATCTAGGGCATTGGTTCCCAAGCAGTGGTACGCATACCCCCAGGGGTATGTGCTGGGCCATTCAGGGGTACATGAAAAATAATCAGTAATGGTGAAAAAACAAGTAAAATTTAAAATACAAAATGGTAGTTATGGAACAATAAATGTTAAGTCTGAATCACTGTTCATGGAGACATTTCAAAATTTAGATCCATTAACCAATGATGATTGGTGAGGACATGGCTCGGAACCACTACTCCAAACTGTTCTTCTACCAATCATTACACACAGTTTCAGCACAATCCATCCATTTGCGACATTTCTAGAACTTACCCAAACATAAATATATCTGTAGCCAGACTGTTGGATCAGTTTAGTTATTGACTAAGTATAAGTAAATGTGTTGTCTTTAATTGTGATTCTTTTCAAGTAGGTTTTTTTTTATGTAATGTTTTAATACTTGATCATCATTATCAATATTTGTTATGTATACTGTAAAATTAAATCTGTGGTTTGTACTTTTAGTGTAGTAATTTTTCTTCCCTAACTTATTACCTCATTTCCACTATTTTACATTAAGATGGGCACTGAACAAAAGTGTCACTATTTAAAAACATCTGTTTTAAAAACAAGTGATACAATTTATAGAAATAGGTTTAAAAGTGGTAAACAAGTAGAGAAAAGTTGGAAACCACTGATGTAGGGCCTTCCAGTTTTGATAGTCTGTGATGCCAAATGAGCGTGAAGCTAACAAAGCATAACAGCCTGGTAGAATTCAAAATTCAGAAATTTACCTTTGGGTTCCTTAAAACATCAATCCTCTACATCTAGAAGAGGAAAGAAAAGGATGGAGAAGGTAGGAGGGTCATAAAATCCACAGGGATACACAAATGCCTGAGTGTTTGCTGCAGTCACACATCACAATAGGAAGGTTATGTAGAATATAGGCTGACCAGACATACTGTTTTTTGTTTTGTTTTGTTTTGTTTTGTTTTGTTTTGTTTTTCTTTTTGGGTAGTTCCCTGGCTGGGAATCAAACCCAGGCTGCAGTGTTGAAAGCACCGAAGCCTAGCCACTATACCACCAGGGAACCCCCTAGACATACTATTTTAAATGAGACAGAAAACAATGGTACTGTACCATTTGAAATGGGACAGTACTGTTGTTTTCTGTCCCGTTTAAAACAAGATGTCTGGTCAACCTAGTAGAAGACTGACTTGGGGACAGGAGCCCTGGAGCTACTGTAGTGTTCCTATAGCTGCAGGGGTAGTGTCAGGGTGTTTTTTTTCAGTGCCTAGATTGTTGAGTTAGCCTAGGGACTGGGGAGTCCTAAATCCAAGTTAGGCCCCTCTACTCTCAAATTTCCTCACATAGATAAGAATTCCTAAAGTTAGACGGGGCATTGGGATGCCTTGACCTCTCAGTAGCTTCACTCACCACTGCCATCATGTATAACTGTGCCCTGTGTGCCAAAACTACCTGACCAATTCCCTGGCTCATGCCTAGTCATCTGCCTTCCTTTCCAGGTGCGGGTGCTTCCATATCCATTCACCCACCATCAACAATCTGAAAGGACCATCCAGGTCCCTATAGGATCCACATGGAACACCCAGAGGGCCTTCCAAAAGCTGACTATGCCCAAAGTTGTCACCAAGCCAGGCCATATCATTAAGCCTATAAAAGCAGAAGATGTGGGCTACCAGTCTTCCTCAAGGTCAGACCTCTCTGTAATACAGAAGAATCCAAAACAACTCTCTATATGTCACAAAAAAACAGCTGAACAAAAATTCTAAAGATTGAGTTGCTGAAGAAATGACATCTTGGTGCCCAGAACTAGGAGCCCCAACTGCTCCTC
Organism: Lyroderma lyra; assembly: GCA_004026885.1. NCBI lineage: Eukaryota > Metazoa > Chordata > Mammalia > Chiroptera > Megadermatidae > Lyroderma > Lyroderma lyra. Next base: position 25,861 of record PVJL010000824.1, read on the forward strand.
CATTGTCCCAGTTTTCCTCCAAGCTGCAGGATCAATTCCAAAACTGGCTTAACACACTATAGGTGTAGTTAGGCTTCATTTTAAAAATAAAGCCTTTTTTACCTACTTAACTGGAGTGTGTTCTATTTTGTCGCCCAGTTGAATCATTTTCAAGTCTTACGAGACACATTTGGACGTTCCCTATTGCATTTCTTCAGATGTACCTGTCAGAGGCACATCATTTTCTTACCAAGGATTACATTGTTAGTGCTAAATTGAAATGAAAGAAGTTACCCTAGCTTATGATCTTAAATACAATAGACTCTCAGGTAACTGGCACCATGGGGATTGGTAGATGCTGGATAAATGTAAATATAGTGCATTATCTGGCACTCATGCAACCAGTTTCTTAACCTCTGAACCTAGAAAACAGCATGCGCAAACCATGCAATTGGATTCTGCCCTGGGCTGGCCCTAGGATGGTGCTGAAGCTAGCTTTAAGTCTAGCCACTATCATTTTCTTTGTGTGTGTAAGCTCCCCAGCTTGCACAGGTAGCTGTGTTAGAAAAGGTAGTACTTATTTTCTCATTCTTAAAACAGTGAGGTTTTACCCCTACTTTACTAATAATGAAGAAGATGAGGTTTCAGAAGTAAAGCTCCTAAGTCAGGGCAAACTCTTCCCATTGATTCAGAGTATAGTTTATTCAAGCATTACTTTGCTTTATGCAGTTCACTTGGGCTTCTCAGCACTGAGAAAACTACCTTTCTTTAGATGACAAGAAATACATGGACAAGGCCCTGCAGCCAACGTTCCTAACAAGGAATCAGAGAAATCCTCCCTGACTCCAAAAGGACATACCACTATTGTACTTTACCTCCTGCCTTGGAGGTTGGTGCCCCCAGAGTTTTAGACCAAGACAGGGATTAATTTTTGTCACAGACCTCTATAACAATTTGATGAAATTATCAACCCTCAGAAAAATACACATATACACCATCTTACATACAGTTTGAGGAGTTTTACAGACATTTGGATCCCTGGGGGGGGAGGGGGCGGGGGCGGGAAAGCTTTCTGTCACTCCATGAGTTTTCTTTGGTAATTTCCTCCACCAGTACGGTTCTTTTCTCCAAGCACACCACTCTCCGAATCAGTTCCAAAATATCTAGACTTCCAATGAAATTAGCCCCAATATCTTATTTTATAGGCAAACTATTTTAAAGTAGAGTGAGGTCTCGAATTTTAGACATTAAATTAGTGCCTGAGTAAACACTAGGACCCTAGACTAACTCAGAAGTCAAAAGACACGCCATAAATTTCTATGAAATTCGTCGTGGTAGATGTGGGCCCCTACTACCATGGCTCATGCTCTCAAGAACCAGCCCGGGGCTAAGAAAGGAAAAGAATGTTGTTCGCTTTCAGAGCCAAAGGGGCACTTTTAAGTTATCCATTGATTTGAGATCACCTGCAAATCCACTTGCTGCCTGACACCTAAGTCCGTGGCCTGACTGTACGGGAACTCCTGCACACTCCTGCCTTCCCTTCACTCTTCTGAGCACAAAGCTGCTACCTACGTCCCACCCACCCCCAAACTGAAGCGCCCAATCAAGAGCCCCCAGTAAACGGCCAATCCCCATCTACTTCCCGGGACCCTCCTCAGTTCCGCGTGCTCCCTGCAGCCAAGTGCGGCAAGCGACCCCATTCTTAAAAGGGGAGGGCAGGCACCAGAACGTGCTATAAATGAAGCCCACTCTCAGCCTTCCAAGCCTCCAAACGCATTTGAATGTTGATTCATGGGGCTTCTTTTTTTTTTTTTTTCTTTTCTTCCTCCGAACCTCTGAAGTGTTCTCCCTTCCCATTGGCTGAAGCTCCCTCTTGACGTCACCTTGGCCTTGCTCGCTGATTGGTTCATTCTGGATGTACCCAAGCCTTTTTCCCAGGGTGTGGCACACCCCGCCCCCAAAAGCTTTCTGACCCCTGGCTCCTCCCTTCCCCCAAGCCCCCCTCTCTGTTCCGAATGGTACCGCCCTGGCTCAGCTTTCCCCCCCACAACGGCCCAGGCCACTGCCCTTAGAGCCCCCGGACGGGGCGGGGCACGCTGGGAACGGGCAGGAGGTGGTGGCGCCTTCCTGCCTAGCCCAAGGCCTCCCCCACCACCCTTCTCCAGCCCTCGTAGGTCCACTTTCCCTAAGGAAGTTTTTGACCTGCCCTGTCCCATCTGTGTGGCCCCCACCGTGGTCTTTCAGTCATCTCGATCAGCGACGTTAAATCCCAGCCCTCAGCATTCTCCGTACATGTCCATTTGCCTCAACCCTTGGGTCCCCGCTGCTCTTCCTTTCCCCATGTCTGTCCACCCATCACCTCCCAAGCCTGCCTAAGCCCCAGCCCCCTTCCTCGCAGACTGTCCATCCTCAGGATCTCCCTCCCTGTGTGTGGTCGTTCCTCCCAGTGGCCTCCCCTTAGCGGCCTCCCTTCCCCTTAGCGGCCAGTGTGGTAGAGCACTCCAGGCCATCCCTCCTCTTTCCATACTCCTGCGCTCCTTATGTTGTCCCATAATGTCCCTAAGTCCCTCCCTCACCGTGTCCTCCCTACATACATACCCCTCCCTCCGAGGCGTTCCCCAGCGCCCCTCCTCTACTCTGCTAGTCTAGGCTCCTCCCACC